>VIIQ02000210.1:0-26992 GCA_007449985.2 Desmodesmus armatus
GCGTGGTTCACTGTCCGCACGAGCATGGCGTCTGGTTTGCAGTGCGCACTGACTCGGCCTTCATCCCTACATGCATATCTTTCGGAGGGCGGCGAGAGGATTCTGCTTTTGCTTTTCATGATCGCGCATCTTCTGCTCAAACCTACATCGCTCATAGCCAGTTCCTTTGCTCTATCTCCGTCGTTGATCGCCTAACGATCAGGGAGCCCGCGTCGTGTGCCTCTTGGTGACCGCCCCGGACAGCGCTTGACAAGCACTCAATGCGTGGTGTCCGCCATCCTGTTGGCCACATAGTGGGCAGCTGTCGGTGCTGCTTAGCTTGTATCTATTAGCAGTTTGTTGGTTGGCAGCAGGCCCCATCTGTACTGAAGAATGAGTTTGCGTCTTCTGTGCAGGACTTGTTGTTGTCATGAAAAGGTGGCTGTATTTTGGGTGTACGTTTTTGGCTTGGTCGGCCCACGCGCTGTAGTACACAGTTGACGTGTTTGCGCTACCCAGTGCGCAGTCCTGTTTTGCTTTGTTTTTCAGAGTTTCTGCCAAATTTGCAATGGGGTGTTTCGCGCCTGGTATCCGTCTTGGTGACAACTTCTTCAATGGAGTACGGCCAGAAGTAGGTTTCTCTTGCATTACTCTGTACTTTAGAAGTGATGGTTGGTTCTTGTTTTTCTTTGGCCACTTGCACTGCCATGTGATCCGCCATCTCGTTACCATATACACCTATATGGCTTGTGACTTTCCAAAGGTGTAAGGTTGCTTGCGACTGTCGCAACCGTTGCACTATGTCTGTCAGCAAGCTATATGCCGGTGCTCTCGCATATCTTGTGGGTTGGTTATCATCTTGTGTATTTGATACATGGACGTCTGGCTGTCTGTGGCTATATGGATCTCTTCCTTGGGCCAGGTTTAGCCAGTACATAGGCTTCCCTTATACCCACTAGTTCTGCCCGTGTGATGGTATTGACGTTGGGCAAGTACCTATCGTTTTGCGCTGCGCAGGAGCCTCCTGTGATATGGGGGGGAGCAGCAGCTGCTGCAGCGGCCATTGCAGGAAGGAGGGGGACTGGTGGAATTGCTGGTGGAGGGTCAGGCCTTTGCAGGGGGGGGGGAGAGGCCCGGGGGGGGGGGGGGGTCGGGGTAGGGATTGCAGCAGCAGCTGCAGCTGCAGCGGCCATTGCAGGAGGGAGGGGGCCTGGTGGAACTGCTTGTGGAAGGTGAAGGGGGGGGGGCGAGGAATGACCGGGGGAAGGGGGGGGGGGCTGTTCAGTTAGCATGAGTTGTCACCACCGTGGGGTGAAGGTGTGTGTGGGGGATGGTGTGGTGCAGCAGCTGCTGCAGCGACCGTTGCAGGAGGGAGGGGCCTGGTGGAACTGCTGGTGAGAAGTTGGGAGGGGGGGGGTTGACCGGGTGTGTGTGTGTGGGGGGGGGGGGGGGGGTTGTGAGGGTGTGCATGTGTATATGTGTATGTGTGTGTAGACACAGGGAGTGCATCAAGCCAATGCATGAACCATCCAAGGATGTGACATTCCGAAGTGTTTGTGTGTTTGGCATCGATGATACATGTGTAGTCAGCAGTAATGTGTGTGTGTGTGTGTGTGTGTGTGTGTGTGTGTGTGTGTGTGTGTGTGTGTTGTGTGTGTGTGTGTGTGGGTGTGTGTGTGTGTGTGTGTGTGTGTGTGTGTGTGTGTGTGTGTGTGTGTGTGTGTGTGTGTGTGTGTGTGTGTGTGTGTGTGTGTGTGTGTGTGTGTGTGGGTGTGTGTGTGGTTGTGTGTTGTGTGTGTGTGTGTGTGTGTGTGTGTGTGTGTGTGTGTGGTGTGTGTGTGTGTGTGTGTGTGGTTGTGTGTGTGTGTGTGTTGCGTGCGTGCGTGCGTGCGTGCGTGCGTGCGTGCGTGCGTGCGTGCGTGCGTGCGTGTTGTGTGTGTGTGACATAAGCATCCTTACCATGCTGCTGCTGCTGCTGCTGCTGCTGCTGCTGTGCAGGTGATGACGGCAGTCCTGTGTTGGCGCACCTGCCAGCAGCACACCTGTCAGACCACCCAGGTAAGGGGTAGCGGGGGGGGGGGGTGTGAGGGGTGTAGGGGGGCGGGAAAGGGGTGTGTGTGGGGGGGGGGGGGGGAGATGAGGAGGGAGGGGCATCGCGCGTGGACAGAAACTACCATGTGCCATTCTAATGGATCCCAGCCTAACCCATGTATTGGTGTGTTCGTGCTACATTCAGATGTTTGCTTGCTGCGTCAAAGCTCTGCCAGTCGAATGCCCCTCCCCCCTCCCCAGCCCCCTTCTCCTCCCCCCCCCCCCCTTGTTTCAGGTGGTGTTGAGGCGTTCATGTCAGTGCTGCATGTTGGGTCAACCCTTCTTGGGCCCCCTCTGTCCTCCCCAACACACATACTGAACACTGCTCTCCCTGCCCCCCCCCCTTTTTCAGGTGGTGTTGAGGCGATCATGTCAGTGCTGCGTGTGGGTTCAACCCTCCCTGGGCCCCTACTGGTGCTGGCACACATACGCATCAGCCCTGACCAACACCCCGTCCTAAACCGCTGGCAGGGCGGTGAGGGGGCCCCATCGCCAGGCCAGGGTTTAGCAAACGGCAACGGCTCGCTAAACCTGAGGACGGCAGCAGCTCCGAGGAGGGTTCAGGATCGGACGACGAGCAGCAGCAGCAGCAGCAGAAGGCGGCTGGTGGGGAGGCAATGGAGGTGGACGGACAGCAGCAGCAGCAGCAGCAGCAGCAGCAGCAGCAGCAGCAGCAGGAGAAGGTGCCAGTGCTGTTGGTTAGTCGTAAGCAGAGTTTGCTTTGTGCTGCTGCTGAGGGCAAGCTGCCTGCCAGTGCGGGGGAGGTGTCAGCGGGAGCCGTGCTGCCTGGATACGTGGCTAGCGTCACACGCGATGGAGGTGAGGGGGGGGGGGGGGGTCCTGGGGGTGGTGGTGTGGTAGAGGTGTTGAGGTCAGTGGTTGATGTGTGTGTAGACACAGGGAGTGCATCCAGCCAATGCAGCAAGTCACAGTGTGTGTGTGTGGGGGGGGGGTGTCAGGTAGGAGGTGTCAGCGGGAGCCGTGCTGCCTGGATATGTGGCAAGTGTGACACGCGATGGAGGTGAGGGGGGGGGGGGGGGGGAGGGGTGGTGGTGGTGGTCGGGAGAGTGGGTGGGTGGGGGGGGGGGGGAGTGAGGGGGGAGGGTAGGTTGGGAGGTATCTGCGGAAATGGTGCTGCCTGGATACGTGGTTAGCGCGACACGCGATGGAGGTAAGGGGGCGGGGTAGAGTTTTGGGGGGATTGGTGGGCGGGGTGCGGAGTGCGGGGGGGGGGGGGGGGGGCAGGGGGATCAGGTGGGGGTGTTGGCGGGAGCGGTGCTGCCTGGATACGTGGTTAGCGTTACATGAGATGGAGGGGAGGGGGTTTGTGTGTGTTGGTGTCAAGACATGACTTGCATCAAACATACGCATGTCATGGCACCTTTAGGATGTGCAACATACAGCACCACTCCACCGTCCGTGTCCCACCGCTGCTGCTGCTGCTGCTGCTGCTGCTGCTGCTGCTGCTGCTGCTGCTGCTACTTTTGTGTTTGCTCCTGCAGTGTTTGTTCGCTTCCTGGGTCGTGTGACTGGCCGTGCTGGTCTCCCTCAGATGGCTGACACATTCGTCACGGACCCCACCACCCACTTCTACAGCGGACAGGTGAGAGGAGCAGCAGCAGTGCCAGCTTCAGTGATGGCGGTGGTGGCTGCAGCAGCAGTGGCGGCTTGCATGTGCAGCTACCTGATGTCTAGATGTTGGCACAAGGGTGTGTTTGTGGTTCACCAAGCGCAGCACACATGCTTGGTTGGTGCTCTGTGATGGTCCCATGTGAATGTTGACTGTTGACTCCGATTTTGTCCTTGCCTGCGGAGTGTGGTGGCTGCTGTGCTGACTATTGACGTGGGCAGCACTGTTCTTGCTTCTTGAGGGTCCCCCCCACCAGTTTGCCATCCCCCTCCCCCTTGTCCCTGCCTGCAGAGTGTGATGGCTGCTGTGTTGACTGTTGAGGAGGGCAGTGGACGCTTCAGCCTCAGCCTCAAACCCAGCGTGGCGGGACACCACACAGGAGCGTTCCTCACAGCATATTCAGGGTAAGTGACTTGGGACCCGTCCTCCTTCTAGGCTAGAAAGGGGTAGGGAAGGGGTGACAGGGGGGGGGGGGGAGAAGGGGGGGGGGGGCGAGCCCCCTTTCGTGTCTGCGAGCCCCCGCCCCCCTTGGGAGCATTCTCTTGCTCATTGACAGGCCGTTACAGGGGAGGGGGTGCAGGGGGGAAAGGGCAAGGGGCTTCAGCCTCAGCCTGAATCCCAGCGTGGCGGGACACCACACAGGAGCTTTCCTAACAGCATACGCAGGGTGAGTGACTTGTGACCCGTCCGCCTTCTAGGCTTGAAAGGGTGGGGAAGGGGTGACAGAGGGGGGGGGGGGACCCCCCCCTGTGGGAGCATTCTCTCGTGCATTGACAGGTTGTTACAGGGGAGGGGTTTGCAAGGGGGTGCAGCCTGAGCCTGAATCCCAGCGTGGCGGGACACCACACAGGAGCGTTCCTCACAGCATATTCAGGGTAAGTCATTGGTGACCGCCTCCCTATGTAGGCTATCAAGGGGGAGGGAAAGGGGGTGAGGGAGTGATATGGCCAAGATATCATGAGAGTTCACTTGCACACACACAGGTTGTGTGAGGGCGGTTGGGGGGGGGGGGGGGGGGGGGGGGGGAGGGGTTTGCAAGGCGGTGCAGCCTGAGCCTGAATCCCAGCGTGGCGGGACACCACACAGGAGCGTTCCTAACAGCATACGCAGGGTGAGTGGCTTCTTCCCCCCTCCCCCATCCCGTGGGCTAGTAGTGCGCAAATGGAAGGGGGGTGGGGTCAAGGAAGGGTGTCCCCTAGGGGGATGCGGCTAAGTTTTCATGTGTGGGTGTTCAGTGAGTTGTGCAAAAGCAGGTCAATCCAATGATGGCATCACTGGGCCAGGGGAAGGTGCAAGGAGGTGCAGTGCATCATCTAGGTTTAGGGTTAGGGTTTAAGGTTTGATTGTATGATACCAGGAGCCCAGCGCAGCCGGGCAACCATGCTACCAGCTGGACTCCCCCCCCCCCCCCCCCCACACACACACCCCACCACCACAGACACAATCATGGCTTTGTGTTTCCTCAAGGACATCCCCTAACCCACACACTTTTATCATTGGATTCTGGATAAAACACACGATCTCAGCATGTCAACACGCTGTCCGAACACCCCCCCCCCCTCGCAGTGACATTGAGTTGGCCTACAAGCTCCACCTGGAAGCTGAGACAGCAGCAGCAGCAGCAGGTGGCGATGTGGATGACTCATCTCCAACTGACTTCACTGGCCTGGCCCCTGGTACTCTGGCCCCCGTTCGTTTCGACCACATGGCTGGCTATGGTGCCATCATGGATGTGGTGGGGCAGGAGGACTTGGTCGGCTTGGTGCACCCACACCAGGGGGCTACGGACAAGGAGCTACTTGGAGGTGAGGGTGTCTGTACATCAGAGGCCAACGGACAAAGATCTGCTGGGATTGAACGAGTTGCTGCTGGAAAATGCATTTGCTGACACCCACCCGACCACCCACCCACCCGCACATGAGTGAAAACACAATCGCAATTGTGGGATCCTGGCAGCATCACCAGGAAGGCAGGAAAGCAGGTGTGCACAACCATCGTGTCTAGGAGGGAACCAGAAGCAACGCTGGGCATGACCTGACTCCTGTCCCCCGCCCACGCCCACCCCCTCCCTTGCCCAACAGGGCCTGGTCAGCCCCTGAAGGCCTGTGTGCTTGCAACCCTCCTCTCCCCCCCCCTTCCCCCAAAATCCGCACACATGACCTGCTCTTGACTGAATCTACCCCCTTCCCCTCCCTCCCTCCTGTCCCTCACTAAACAGAGAGCTCCCCCTCCCCCCTTCCACAACACACGCCACACACACAGAACTTGCTGTTGACTGACTCCCCCCTTGTTCTGCCCCCTTCGCCTATAAACAGAGCCTGGTCAGCCCCTGAAGGCCTGTGTGCTTGATGTTGACAAGGTCAAGGGGGTGGTGGACCTCTCACTCAAACCAAACCTCACACAAATGGCAGCAGCAGCAGCAGTACCTGGCAGCAGCAAGAAGAGCAAAAAGCAGCAGCAGCAGCAGCAGCAGCTGCCGGAGGTTGGCAGTGAAGCCAAAGCAGTGGTGCTTGAAATAAAGGATCACTATGTAGTCGTGGCACTACAGCAGCAGCAGCAGCAGCAGCAGCAGGGGGATGAGGCCGTCCTGCAGGAGCAGCAGCAGAACGCTGCTGCTGCTGCTACTGGCAAGAAGCCAAGCAAGAAGGCCCCATCAGCAGCAGCAGCAGCAGATGCAGCCACCGGCGGCAGCAGCAGCCCCCAGCAGCAGTACACTGCGCTAGGGTTTGTGGCGCGTGGGGACTTCAACAGCCAGGGTTCAACGGGCAAGGAGCAGCGGCGGTTTAAGCATGAGCAGGTGCTAACGGTGTCGGTTGTGGCTCACCCCAGTGCTGCAAATGGTATGAGGCTGTTGCTGGAGGTAAGAGGGGGTGGTGGTGGTGGGGACGTGTGTATGTGTGTGTGTGGGTGGGTGGGGGGGGGTATTATCATTTTACACAGAGACTAGGCACACTCACACAGCAGTAGCCTTGTGTTCTGAACCATCTGGAAACAGAGGTTTTGCCACCCAACAATGTTCCGTCTTGACTTGGCATTCCCATCTCTTCTATGAAAGGCAATCAACCAATGGGCATGATTGTTGGACACATGAGTGTGTGGATGGCAGCATGCATGCAGGGTCAAAGCCACAATCCCCCCCCCCCCCCCGCTCTGCAGGCCACTCAGGACTATGGCAGTGTTATAATGCCTGTCAAGGGCAATGCCCTTTCAAAAACTGACCACCCCTGTTGTTGTGTGCTGCAGACCACCCATACGCGTGGCAGTGATGCCAAGCGTGTGAAGGGCAAGGCCCCCTCTGGCCCAAAGACTGCGCTGGTGCCCGCACGCGTTGCTGCCGTGCACGACTGGAACCTGGAGGTGATCTTTGGGTACAAGGTGAGTCAGGGAGGGAAGGAATGTCAGCAGAGGGGATACATACATGCACGTTCTTAGGGGGAAAGCCCTGCTGCGTTCTGTTACCGCAACGTGTGTGGTTGCTGCTGCTGCTGCTGCTGCTGCTGCTGCTGCTGCTGCTGCTGCTGCTGCTGCTGCTGCTGCTGCTGCTGCTGCTGCTGCTGCTGCTGCTGCTGCTGCTGCTGCTGTTCACAGGGCAAGACAGCGCTCATCCATGTAGTTGCAGCGGGAATGTGTGCATCTGTGCACAAGCAGGTGCCTGCGCTGCACATGAGTAGACAATCACATTCTTACGCGCTGCTGCTGCTGCTGCTGCTGCTGCTGTGTGCAGGGCAAGACAGCACGCATCCACGTAGCTGAGCTCCAGGAGCGGCTCACCTCACCGCCAGGCAGCAACCCACTGCGCTCCTTCAAGGTGGACCAGGAGGTGGAGGCAGGTCAGTGAGCGGGCGGGGTGGGGGGGGGGTGATAGGGCTGTGTGTGTGTATGTGTGTGTGTAGACACAGGGAGTGCATCCAGCCAATGCATCAACCATCTAAGGATGTGACATTCCGAAGGATGTGTGTTGACACAGAGTGTGCATCCAGCCAATCTCTCCACCATCCAAAGTTGCGACAGTCCGAAGTTAGGTATAAGGGCGTGGGTGCTGTACGCCAGCAACAAACTTCGTATTAGCATCAATGTGTGTGTGTGTGTGGGGGGGGGGGTGACTTGTGTGTGCGGAACAGGGGGGGGGACCTTGGTTTTTTCAAGACCTTCAAATCCGGTGTCCCTGCTGGTCTCAAAACTCAACATGACAGTAGCTGAGTGTCGATCCTTGCTTGTCCTGTCACCCCCCCCCCCCCAAAAAAAAAACCAAAACAGCGTACCTTGGTCACCCAAAGACCCTGTCGAAGCACACTAAGCGCACTCTGAACCACGACAACTTGGCAGTCCTAAGCTGACTGTTGAGCCTTGCTTATCCTGTCACCCCTCCCCACCCCCATTTTCTACCCCTCCCTTCTGTCCCCCAGCGTACCTTGGTCACCCCAAGACCTTGTTGCCCACCAATCGCACTCTCAATCACGAAGTCGCATGGCAGTACGGAAGCTGATTGTGGATCATTGCCTGTCCTGTTATCCCCCCCCCCCCTCTGTTCCGCAGCGTACCTGGGTCACCCCAAGACGCTGTCAAAGCGCACCAAGGACCTGCAGCTCAGCATGAGACCTACAGCACTGGAGGAGGCCAAGGAGGTGAGCAGTGTGTGTGTGGGGGGGGGGGCAGAGGTGGGTTTTTTTTGGGGGGGAGGGGGGCTCGGAAGTATGTGCGTGGATGGGGGGCGGGGGGGGGGGTCCTGGAAAGGCAGCATGAGGCCAACAGCACTTGAGGGGGCCAAGGAGGTGAGGGAGGGTGTGTGTGTGTGTGTGTGTGTGTGTGCAGCCAGGGGGGGTGGAGAGCAGCCAGGGGGGGGGGGTGCAATGGTTGGGGGGTGGTGGGCTGGACGGGAGGGGGGGTTCTGGAAAGGCGGCCTCAGACCAACAGCACTGGAGGAGGCCAAGGAGGTGAGGGGTGTGTGTGTGTGGGGGGGGGGTCATGTGCATGGTGCTGACAGTGCAACAGGGTTGTGTCTGCAACTGTGTAGCTTGCTTGCTATATAGTTTGCTGGGGGCGGGGCCCCACGGCCGCTGAGTGAGTGGCATTCAGCGGCAAGGTGGATGGTTTCCAGATACATTTTGTCTGTCCCCCCCCCCCAATACAGGCTCCCCCCGACTACGATGGCGAGGTCTACGTCATTTCCCCAGTGCTCACCCTCTCAGACCTTCACCCACACCTGCTGGTGTCCTCTCCTTGTCCCCCCCCCCCCTCCCTGGTGTGTGTGTGTCTCACACAAGGACAAACATGGTGCGGAACCAGCAACAAAACAACCCCCTGACACCCCCTCCCCCCCTCGCTTTCCCCCCCCCCCCCACCCCCCCCAAATACAGGCTCCCCCTGACTATGACGGCAAGGTCCCCTTCATCTCCCCAGTGCTTACCCCTCGGACCTCCACCCACACCTGCTGGTGGTGGGCTGGGTGACGTCCATCGAGGCGAACGGGCTGTGGCTCAGCCTGGGGCCAGGCATTCAAGGCAAGCTGCATGTCTTTGAGACCAGCAGCAACCCTGAGCAGCTAGCTGTGCCTCTGGAGGAGAGGTTTGCTGTGGGACAAGCTCTGCAGGTGGGTGAAGAAAATGGGGGGAGAGGGGGGGGGGGGAGAAGAGGGGGGGGGGTTGAAGAGGGGGGGATTCTACAGTGTATGCTTGGGGTTTGAGGGGTAACATCCATCGAGGCAAACAGTCTCTTATTGCTCAGGGCAAGCTACACATGTTTGAGACCAGCAGCAACCCAGAGCAGCTAGCTGTGCCTCTGGAGGAGATGTTTGCTGTGGGACAAGCTCTGCAGGTGGGTGAAGAGGGGGGGGGGTGAAGAGGGGGGGGAGTCTACAGTGTATGCTTGGGGGTTGAGGGGTGACATCGAGGCAAACATTCTCTTATCGTTCAGGGCAAGCTGCACGTCTTTGAGACCAGCAGCAACCAACAGCAGCTGGCTGTGCCACTGGAGGAGAGGTTTGCTGTGGGACAAGCCCTGCAGGTGGGTGGTGAGGGGGGGGGGGTGGGTGAAGAGGGGGGGGGGGATTCTAAAATGTGTGCTTGGGGGTGAAGGGGTGACATCCATCGAGGCCAACGGGCTGTGGCTGAGCTTGGGGCGCGGCATTCAGGGCGAGCTGCACGTCTTTGAGACCAGCAGCAACCCTGAACAACTGGCTGTACCTCTGGAGGAGAGGTTTGCTGTGGGACAAGCTCTGCAGGTGGGTGGAGATGGTCACAGCAACAGTCTACCTAGGTTTCAAGAGAACCCAGAAACATACAGCCGCCGATTGCTGGCCCACATACATGCTGCTGACGTGTGCCCCTTTGTGCTGTTGCCCCTCCACAGGCGGTTATCAAGTCGGCTGACTTGAAGCGCAAGCAGTTGAGCCTCAGCATGCGACCAGACAGGATTAGTCAAGGGGTGACTAACCCGGCAGACGCAGCAGCCAAAGCAGCAGCAGCAGCAGCAGCAGACACAGCCGACGCTGCTGAAACACAAGAAGCAGCAGCAGCAGGGGACGGCAGCGGCAGCAGCAAGCGGCGGCTGCCGCCGGCCGACAGTTAGTAACTGGCAAGATCTCAAAGATCTTAGGGGCTGGGGTTGTGATCGAGCTGACTAAAACCCTGAAGGGTATAGTGGCTCTCACAGATCTCCATGACAGTTGGGTACCCCAGGCCATGTCCGGCCTAAACCCTGGTCAGTTTGTCAGGGCGAGGGTTTGGGGGCCGACGCAGCAGCAGCAGCCGGCGGCCAGCAGCAGCAGCAGCAGCAGCAGCCGTTGGTGGACAAGCATGGGCACTTGCTGCTGAGTTTGAGGCCAAGTCAAGGGGGAGCAGTGGCAGGGGTTGAGGGGTGGGGGGATATGGAGGGGGCGGCTGGGGCAGAGCAGCAGCAGCAGAAGGGGAAGAAGAAATCCAAGCAGCAGCAGCAGCAACAGCAGGCTGGAGATGGTCTGCTGGACTTGAGTAGCCTGAAGCATGGCGACAAGGTGTGTTGGGGCTTTAGGTTGCAGGCTTAGCTACGTTAATAACAGTTACAGTTACAGTTACTGTAATTGGCCCAGCAAATAACACACAAATTGAAAGCAATTGCACAACAGCCTAAACAGCCTGTAGGTTGTGAGTTTTGCTCGGCTTACATGCTGATGCATGTGCTGGTCCCATGGCACAAGCAGCACTCACAAGATTCAGCCCTTGCTTTACAACATGCTTGAGTGGACCCTTCTGTTTGATAGTTGCTTCTTGCCCCCAAATGTCACCCCCCCCCCCACCCACCCCGCTCTGCCACAACAGGTCCAAGGTTACGTGCGTGGTGTGTCAGACACAGGTCTCTTCTTGGCTATGGACCGCCTGCACCATGGTCGCGAATTATAATCAAGTTCTCCTCTCAGACAGATGCATTAAAGACCTGCCCTCCCCCCTTACAACAATCTGCGCTCTTGCACAAATGCATGTCCCTGACTGTCACAATCCCCCCCCCCCCCAACCCCCTCTGCCAACACAGGTTCAAGGCTACGTGCGCGGTGTGTCCGACAAGGGTCTCTTCCTGGCCTTGGATCGCCTCCACCACGGCCGTGTCAAGAAGAACCAACTCTCAGACGGCTTCATCGAAGATCCCGCAGCAGCGTTCCCCATTGGCACACTCCTGACTGCCAGGGTGCTGTCTGTGCAGCAGCCGCAGGAGCAGCAGCAGCAGCAGCAGCAGGACACGGCAGCAGCAGCAGCAGCAGCAGCGCAGTCCCGTTGGAGTGGGCGGCTGTTGGGAGATGATGGTGTGAGGATTGAGCTGAGTTTGTTGAGTGGGGAGTTGAGTGGGCTGCGGCAGATTGAGGAAATCAAGGAAGGGGAGCTGATGCAGGGCAAGGTGAGAGTGAAGAGGGGGGGGGGCTGAATGATGGTGGTGGTGGTGGCCTGGTGTGTATCTGTGTGTGTGTGTGTGTGGGGGGGGGGGGGGGGTTGCTGGTGGTTGACCGGGGGAGGGGGGGGGGCATTCCTATCGGGTAGGAGATTGATGGATGGGCTGGGGCAATTGGGTTGGATATAATGGGAAGATGAAGTGTTGAGCAAGTGGGTTGCAGCAAGGGCACTCACGTGGGTGTACGCGCACCATATCCAGACCTCATCTATATCTACTACACACTGCTTAGACTGACAGGCAGCAATGCGTGTGTGTATGTTGTGTGCAGGTTGCTCGTGTTGAGGCATACGGTGTGTTTGTGTCCCTCCACAAAACCGCCGTGCGCGGCCTGGTGCACATCAGCCAGATAGAGAGGGCCTTCAGCAAAGACCTGGCCAAGCACTACACCCCGGGACAGGTGGTCACAGTCAGGTGAGGGGGCGTGGTTTGTCTGGACAAGTATGCCGCCGGCACTACATTGTTTGTATGTAGCTACATTGTTTTGTATATCTTGTGTGCCAGGAAGGGTAGCACTACAACCCAGGACAGGTGGTGACAGTCAGGTGCGGGCGCCCAGGATGTGCCAAACGAGGCCCATGGCATGCTGATAAGTACACTCTTCCAGGGCGTCATATGTCAACCGTCGTCTCGCTCTCACTGCCCCTCCTCCGCCCTGCCTCCTCGTCTGCTTGCCCCTCCCCTCTCGTGGCCGCCGTTGGGGTTGTGAGTAATGCGGGGTCAAGAGGGTGTCACTGTCAATGAAGGCTGACCTGTTGGCGGAACTTGTTGACATTGAACAATCTGCCAACCAACAGGTCAGCCTTCATTGCCATTGACACCTTCTGGGACACAGAAATTGCTGCAACTTGCAAAGCTGCCGGCCTGACCCGCTGCTGCTGCTGCCGCCGCCCCAACCCCCCAGGGTGTTGTCTGTTGGGGCCGCTCGACCGGGTGGTGCTAGGCACACCATGGGAAAGATGCTACTGGAATTGACGGCTGGCTTGCTGGGTGATCTTGATCGCCCTCACACCTGACCTGAGAAACTGGGGTACTACAGGCCCTTGGGGGCACCCTCATGAGCCCCTGGCTCGCTGGCAGGTGCCGAGGTTGGGACTCTGTCCCCAATTACTGTACTGTACTGTACTAAGAAGTTGTCTCTTTCGATGAAGGCTGACCTGATGGCGGGGTCAAGCCCTCGTGCGCTCATCCCCCCGAGTCAATGTGTGATCATTGCTAACCCAATATCGCGGGGGCGGGGGGGTATTCTCCGTTGATGCTGTGTCCAAGAAGGTGTCTCTATCAATGAAGGTTGCCTGCTGGTGGGGTCAACCCTGCACCCCCTAAGCCTCTATTTCAAATACCTGAGGTTATTGTTTGATCTTTCCGGTCCCCCACAACCCTCTTGTTCCTCTCCCCTTGCTAAACAAGTAGTTCTGTGTCATTGTCTCTCCCGCCCCCACCCGCTCCACCGCGCTCCCCCCCCCCCCCCCCCAAACAGGGTGTTGTCTGTTGATGCCGCGTCCAGAAGGTGTCCCTCTCAATGAAGGCTGACCTGCTGGTGGGGTCAGATGATGAGGGGGATGGAGACGTGGACATGGTCGACGCACTGACGGGCCACAAGGTGGGCTGCACAGCTGTTTATGCAGTCAACTTGGTTCACCCATCCTGTGTTTGACCCAGTTTCAACAACTTGTAGACTGTTTGGCAATGGTAGGGTGTGTATGTATCGTTACATACACCCCGCCCTTTCACGCACACCGTGACCCCCCCCCCCAAACCCACACACACAAAGAAAAGAACCCATGCATCCTGGCCTTTGCAGGGCTCCAAGAAGAAGGCTGCCCCTGACTTTGACGAGGAAATGGTGGATGCACTCGACCAGCAGCAGGAGGACGAGGAAGCTGGCAGCAGCTCTGAGGAAGGGGAGGAGGAGGAGGAGGGCTCAGAGGACGCAGATGAAGATGAGGGAGAGGAGGACTCAGAGGAGGGGGCTGCTGGGTCTGATGTGGACCTGGACGATATGGAGCTTGATGAAGAGGAGGAGGGTGAGGCAACAGGGGGCATCGCATATTCAGGATGTTGGGAGGGGACATGGGGCAGGGGGGCGTTGTGGAAGGGATGGGGGCCTGAGTTGGGGGGGGGGGAGAAAGGGGCTGTTGGGTCTGATGTGGACCTTGACGATATGGAGTTTGATGAAGAGGAGGAGGGTGAGTGTGGCGTCTTCATCGTCCCTGTGATGTCAGGCCTTGTTACTAAGCCTCTGGCAGAATTTGTCTCCTTCACCCCCATCCCCCCCAACAAACACACACAATGTTGCCCCCCCCCCCCCACCAATTTGACACCCCTGCCCCCCCCACCCCCCGCAAACACTTGTTGCATGTGCAGGCGACTCCTCAGAAGAGGCTGGCTCCAGCTCAGATGATGACGAGGAGGATGAGTCATCCGGCGGCGAGGATGACGTAATGCCGCCGCGCGAATTACATAACCTGCTGCAGCCGGAGCTGCTGGGTCCCAGTGGGGCGTCAGAGTGGGGGGAGCTGCAGCTGGCAGACGATGATGCAGCAGCAGGGAAAGGTGAGCATGACGTTATTACTTTTACTTTTGTTGTCACATTTGTCGTCATTTTTGTTGTTACTTTTACGGTTGAATGCTGGGTCCCAGTGGGCCATCAGAGTGGGGGGAGCTGCAGCTGGCAGACGATGATGCAGCAGCAGGGAAAGGTGAGCATGACGTTATGTGCTGTTACTTTTGTTGATACTTTTGTTGTCACTTTTGTTGTCACTTTCAATGTTGACTTATTGTCGTCACTTTCATTACTTTCAATGCTGCATGCTGGGTCTATGTGGGACACCTTATCATCATATCAAGTTCAGCTTCTGTAAGAGACTCTGGCCGCTGAAGTTGTTTCGCAAAACACATACTGTTGTGTGTGAAATTTACATCAGGTGGTGCTGCGGGCAAGGCTGGCCTCACCAAGGGCGACAAGAAGCGGCTCAAGGCACAGCGTGAGGCAGAGATAGCCGCTGCTGAGCGAGCGCGCCTGGCTGGGCCGGGTGCCGGCCCCGAGTCTGCATCGGAGTACGAGCAGCAGCTGCTGGCAGCGCCCAATGACAGCTTCCTGTGGATCAAGTACATGGCCTTCCAGCTCAAGCTAGGTGTGTTGGGTGGGATGAACAAGATTTATGTGGGGCATGCAGTTATAATACCTTTGGATTCATGTTTGTTTGAGTGTTTCATGAGCATACAGAGGGAGGGTCACTGTCCTGATTCAGTTCAGCATTGAGGATGGTTGGCTGATTGAGCCTTTTGACCCAGTTGAGCCTTTTTGATCAAGCAGAATTACCTTACAATCCCCCCCGCCCCCCGCCACCCCGCCCACCACTTGATGCTGTCGTATGTTGGCAGGCGAGGTGGACTCTGCCCGTCGCATCGCTGAGCGTGCCCTGTCGACGATCACCATGACGGCCGAGCGTGACAAGTTCAACGTGTGGGTTGCGCTGATGAATTTGGAGGACGCATACGGCGGGGACGGGGCAGAGGATGCGCTCATGGCCGTATTCAACAGGTATGCAGTGCTTGTGGAAATGTGATTGGATGCTTGGGCTGATGCACAGTAGCAAAGCATTCTCTTTTTTCTTGTTTCTTTGTTCTTTCCCACAGTAGTATGGAGGAGACGGGGCAGAGGGTGTGCTCATGGCCGTCTTCAACGGGTACGCAACTCTACTGGTGGCACTGGGTTTAGGGTTTAGGGTTGACCTGGGTTGACTCATGTCCGTCATGATGGGGCAGAGGACGCGCTCATGGCCGTGTTCAACAGGTACGCAGTGCGTGTGGCAATATCATTGGATGCTTGGGCTGATGCACAGCAGCAAAGCATTTTCTCACTGTATTATGGAGGGATGCAGCAGAGGACGCGCTCATGGCCGTCTTCGACAGGTGCGCAACTTTGCCGGTGGCACAACAACGAAAAAATTGATGCTGTCGATGCTGTTGTCAGGACTTGGGTCGAGGCGACTCACGCACATCACATGTGGATTCTGTGTTTCACCGCAGTGCCTACGACGAATGGATCGATGCATGGGCTGACGCACAGCAGCAAAGCAATGTCTCACACTACTATGCATAGATTGCTGCATGCTAGCTGGGAGTCCAGTGGATGCTGCAGTCATGGTGCCTTTCTGTCCTTTCACCAGGGCGCTGAATCTCTTCCTCAAACAGCCAAACCTGTTGGTACCCAATGATGGTGGTGAGTATGTGTCTCCACGTCATGCAGGGCGCTGCGTGTGTGTGAGCAGAACCTGCTGTACCTCGCTTTGCTAGACAGTGTGTCACTCTTTTCACCCACTCTTTTCACATCAACCCCTGTGTGCTGTCACGTTGCGCAGGGCGCTGCGTGTGTGTGAGCAGAAGCCGCTGTACCTCGCCCTGCTAGGCAGTGTGTCACTCTTTTCACCCACTCTTTCCACATCAACCCGTGTGTGCTGTCACGTTGCGCAGGGCGCTGCGTGTGTGTGAGCAGAAGCCGCTGTACCTCGCTTTGCTAGGCAGTGTGTCTTCTTTCACAACTCTTTCCACATATCTCTGACAACTATAACCATGTCCTTTCAACTGTGTGCAGGGCGCTGCGTGTGTGTGAGCAGAAGCCGCTGTACCTCGCCCTACTGGGCATCCTTGAGCGTTCAGGGCGCAGCCAGCTGGCGGGTGAGGTGTGGCGCACAGCCACCAAAAAGTTCAACACCAGCTGCAAGGTGCGTCTGCTGCTACGATCTGCTTGTACCTCACACCACCACAGTGCGAGCAGATGAGCACCAATGCTTGTGTTGGGTTGAACATTATATGCACACGTAGTCCATCATAGAATGTCAAACCCATGCAGTCCTTTCCCCAACAGCACAGAACGACGAGAGCAGGAAAGTATCAATCACCCAGTGCAAGGACTACTCACTCACTCACTCACTCACTCACTCACTCACTCACTCACTCACTCACTCACTCACTCACTCACTCACTCACTCACTCACTCACTCACTCACTCACTTTTGTACGTTGCGCATGCCATACTGTAACCCCGCAGGTGTGGCTGGGTGCATTTGAGGCGGCACTGCAGGCAGCTCAGCGGCAGGCAGCAACAGAGGGTGAGGGGCAGCAGCCAGCAGCAGCAGCAGCAGCAGCAGCAGCCCCCAACGCACCGCGGCAGCTGCTGGAGCGTGCACTCAAGTCCCTGCCCAAGCGCAAACACGTCAAGGCACTCACAAGGTGAGGTGGTGGGTGCTGAATTAATTAATTAGTTAGGGTTTAGGGTTTAATTAATTAATTAACTTCGAAGTCCCTCCCCCCCTCCCCCTGGCCCCCTGGTTCCAAGCCCCCCCCCTTCAAAGGAAGCTCCTCCCTGGCTCTCACCATGTGCAGAGGGGGTTGGGGTTGGCCACTCTGCAGCAACGCAGACATTGTCACTCTTCCCTTCCCTGTCACACTTTCTCGTCGCCTTATATCGCTCTCTTGCTTTGCTGGGTGAGGAGTGAGGCTTGAGGGTGGAAGGCCAGCCCGCACAGCGACCTTATTGAGCATATTCACTTTGTAGGCAACTACTTGTATGGTGCTCTGAGCGGCGCTCCCAGTGTGCATCTCAGTGTCTTGCTAAGTCCCCGGCTCCACCTGCACCATCACCCTTCTCTGCATGCCTGCTGTTGCTGTGTTCCGCCTGGGTCGCCCCTCAGTGGGCATTGAGCTTCACACCATCCCTCCCTGTGCCTCCCCTGTTGGTTTGACCTACTGAACACCCCCCCCCCCCATGCGCCCCCACACACCCTCCGTTCCCTGCAGGGCTGCTCTGGCTGAGTTCTGCCTGGGTCGCCCCTAAGTGGCCATTGAGCATCACACCATCCCTCCCTTTGTCTCCCCTGTTGGTTCGACCTACTGACCCCTCCCATGCGTTGGTTCGACCTACTGACCCCCCCCCCCCTGCGTTGGTTCGACATACTGACCCCCCCCCCCCCCCTGCGCTCCCACAACCCCCTTTGTTCCTGCAGGGCTGCTCTTGCTGAGTTCCGTGTGGGCTGCCCCGAGCGTGGCCGCAGTGTGTTTGAGGGCGTGCTGGTCAACTACACCAAGCGCACAGACCTCTGGAACGTCTACCTGGACCAGGTGGGTAAAAATAACAATAAACAAAATAAAGTAATAAACAATAACAAATGCACTGACCTGTGCAACGTCTGCCTTGACCAGGTGGGTAAAAAAGAATAAAGAACATAAAATAATAATAAATAGGAAAACAACAAACACACTGACCTCTGGAATGTCTACCTGGACCAGGTGTGTGGGTGGGTGTGTAGACACAGGGAGTGCATCCATTTAATGCATCAACCATCCAACGTTGTGACGTTCCGAAGTTGGGTATCATACGCACTGAGTGCGTGGGGGCGCACAGTAAAAAACATGTGTGTGGGTGTGTTTGTGTGTGTGTGTGGGGGGGGTGTTTTGGGGAGGAGGGGGGGTGAGATGAACGCACAAAAGCATCAGCTCCATATTTGCGGATACAGCGCCTGTGTGTTTGTTGTTGTGGTGGGTGGGTGGGGGTGGGGGGGGGGGAGGGCAGGGGAGCTCAAAGACACAGAGCGGTGCTTAGGATGCTCCGCAGGTGATGTCTTTGCTCGTGTGGCAGTGACTCAAGCTTGGCAATCCACATCAATGCAGGCTGTCGTGACCGTTCTGCTAGATGGGCATGACAGTCTGAAATGTGCTCACTGTAGGCCGTCGACAGCAATTGTTACTGACAGCCGTTGCTCAGGGGGTCACGATGACTCATTGCAAGTGTGTTAGGTCAAACCTGATGTGATGTGCTGCTGGTGTGCGCCCAGGGTATTGCTCCACCAGTATCGCTCCAACAGTATGTTGCTGCTGCTGCTGCTGCTCCTGCTGCTGCTGCTGCAGGAGGTGAAGTCTGGTGATGCTGCTCGTGTTCGCAGCCTGTTGGCGCGTGTCACCAGCCTGCCCCTGCCACCCAAGAAGATGAAAGGCTTCTTCAGGTGGGGGGCTGAGTCTACATGTGTCATGATGTGTGATTGCGACTTCAGGGGGTGCGGCAGGGGGGCTGGGGTGCGCTCGGCGCGTGGTTGGGGTGTGGGGTGCGCTTGAAGGGGGGGGGCAGCTTGTGGGCATGCAACTGCCTTGCAGGAGGCCCAATGGAGTATTGCCAACCATCTAAAAATGGACATCACCTAAGCGTCAGAGTTCAGATTGTGCATTGTCCATGTCGTGCTGTGTGGCTTTCATCTGCTGCAGGCGTTGGTTGGAGTATGAGGAGTCCCATGGCTCTGCTGCTGATGTGGAGGGGGTGAAACAGCGGGCAATGGACTACATGAGGGCGCAGGAGGGCGCGTAGGGTGCAGAACAGACAGCTGCTCTGCTGCGTCACGGGTGTCTGGCATGAGGTCTTGAACTTCTTGGCTACACATTGCTGACGTGGAGGGGCCGAAGCAGCGCGCAATGGACTACATGAGGGCGCAGGAGGGCGCGCAGGGAGTAGAACAGACAGGTGCCCTGCTGCGTCACGGGTGGCTGGCATGAGGTTGCTGAACTTCATAGCTACTTGTTGTTTGGTTGGATTGGTGTAACATTGATAGGTTGGATTGATATTATCGATGTGTGTCTGATCTGCTTGGAACATGATGTGGCAGGAGGCAGTGCATGGCTGTATGATGCGCATGGCCTACATGGAATGTAGGTGTCTCAGTGAGAGCGCAGATTGGGCCGCAACCGGGTGCAAGGAAGCAGCACTGACAGCGGGGCCCAGCTACACACCTACTGCAACAGCCATGGCGGCGTAGTTGTAAGTGCTTGAGGGTTCAGGAAGGGCTGCGCCTAGGATGGCAGGTGGGAGATGGGCTAGCCAGCATACAGCCCAGCGGTGAAAGTATCCACTTGTACACCCCCCCCCCCCCACACACACACACAAATTGTTGGAGGCATGCTATGTGGTAGCAGGCTCTCCCTAGGACGACCATCGCCATGACAGTCTTGAGGATGCAGCATGTGTCAAACACGGTTGGAAGTGCTCAGACCATGCACAATTGGGTGCTACATGCATTGGGGCCTGTACACGCAGCGTGGACAGGTGGGGCAGACTGTTGACGTGTGTGCTGACCATGGACAGATCATACTTGGATGCTATGGTGCTTGCATGCTATGGTACTTGCATGCTATGGTGCTTGCATGCTATGGTACTTGCATGCTATGGCGAGAATGAATCGGTTGGACGATGACTTTGGTATACCTGGCTGATCCTGCACGCCGCAGCTGCACAAGGCTGGCTTTGCTTGGAGTGGGCATTTGCCACATACAGTTTGATTCATGGATGTGCAAGGTGTACATGGTTCCTCTGGGGTGTTCAGCATACAGTGGGCATATGCCCATCAGAGTGGTTTATTTTGTTTTGAAGAATCTTTCTGGCAAGGCAGTCAGATCGAAAGCAGCCAGAAGGGATGCTGCACGTGCTGACTGCAGCTTCCAATGGGTGACCGTTAGTTGTGACTGCTGCTGCTGGGGTGTTGCAGCCTCTTACTGCTCCTTCATGAAAGCCTGCTACTGCTGCTGTTGTACAACCGGGCCATGGGGCACTCAGTCCATTCTGTCATATTACAGAATTCCCATTCTGTCCCATGTGTACACCCATTCTAGACAGATTGTCCCCAGGACAGATGTCAGTTGCATTGATTGGCAGATTGGTGTTGTGGCTCCCGCTGCAGCCCTTTTGCCGTTGTACGGACTGACTGCACCTCCTTAAATGTCACGTGGTCAATTGAACGTGCTTTGGCCCCCATGCCAGTACAAACTGGACTACCGGTACGGCAGTGCAAGCTGTACTTCAGCAGGTACAGGACACATCAGGGCAACTCAAGGCAGCTGGGCCCAGCTGCAAGGAGGCAGCGGCAACACTAGCTGAGACTGTGCAGATGCTCATGGAAACATTCGTGCTGCGAGTGCACCGCGGATTCGCTGACGGTGGGGGTGTTGCCCTGGGGAAGCTCTGGTATGATCATGCAGTGGCTTGCTGCTGTACAGATGCTTGCAGTGGCTTGCTGCCAGGGATGTTACTTATCCAAGACGAAACGCGCATGAACATACAGACATGATATCTGCCTCGTCAGACTGCTGATCATAGGACTGCAGGTGCACGTAGAACCACAGACAAGAGTGCCGCCGGGCTTGAACGAACCACCTTTTATAAGCTTTCACTAGCGCCAGTCACCCACCAAAGCTTTCAACCATGCGTTTGTGACGAGGCGAGCAGAATTTGAATTCCGCTTCCAAGCATACGGGGTGCAACTTTTTCAACAATCAAACCGCAGCCTTATATTCAGTTTATCAGTATATAACGGCTCCTGTGGAAACACCACTCGTCTTTGCCCTCGTAACACCTGTGCTTGATTAAGACACGCGTGTGCCTTTATAAGCGCCGAGGGCCCGTGTGCATGCTTACTAGGTGTTGGTCTTCTTTAGTCTGCGTCATCACTCGCTTCATCTTGCCGATCAGACTCTGAGAGATGGCTCAGCTGTTGGGGATCCGCTTGCTGGTTTGGGACTGTTGCTGACGCTTGGCGCATGTCAGAGGCTATTCTTTTGGGAGTTGTTGATGTTGAACCCGTCTGGAGTTAGCACCAGAGGTAACCGCACCCCAGCAGCTGTTCCGGATCCAGCATGCTGCAGCGCCGGGCACCTGCTAGGGAGCAGTGTCTCGATCCAGTCATTTGAATGTTGCTGGTGCAGTCACGTATGATAGAGGGTGTGCGGGTACACCCATGTGGTTCCTGTTGGTTAGTTGATTGAACAGCTCTGAGACGCAAGCATGCCAATGAACCAGACGGCACGTTTCACATACAATTTGTATGATTTGTATGATACAAACATCGTCTATGTCTAGTTTTCACGGGTTCTCGAGCCATCTGTCGGATGGGTGGTGTGCACCTCGAATCTTGGTATCGCCCAGCAGACAGCGGATGAAAATGTCAAGCCATGCAGCCCTTGATGATTACTGCTCTGCTTGCTGCACTTCATGCCTCGCTCACTGTCTGCTCTGCTTGCTGACACTTGCTGCTCACCTGCCTTGCTGCTCCCTGCTCTGCTGGCTGCACACCTGCTGCAGGGCCAAGCGGTGGTGGTGGAGGTGAGGACAAAGCTGTGTGCCAAAGGGATACTGTGGTGACTGTTCCTTACACTAGCCAGTGTGCTGCACCTGGACAGCCCTAACCAAGAAGTGTGGCACATGTGCAGCTGCAGCAGCAGCAAGCTGATATCGCAGCCTGAACTCCTCTTAGCCTAGCTCATGCATACCCCCTCACCCCCTTTCCCATCTTCCACCTCCACACGTTTGGCGTGTAGATGCCAGCCCAAGGGTGTGTGCTGTTAGGCAAGATCTACCAAGATCTGCACTTCTCTAGCGGAGGAGGCCTCCACAAAGTTGCATGTGGTTCTGCCAATGGTAGCCGCACCAGCCAGCCTTGCACCGGTAGCTGCACTGCACTAGCAGCCAGCCATGCACTCGACCTCAAGGCAGTTGTTCGCAACCCTGCCAGCAGTGACAGAGGCTGTTGCTATTCCTCTCATGTCAAGTGATGTGTTCAGTAACTACGCCTAAGGTGAACCACTGAGAGGGTGTGTCCCCCCCCCCCTCCACCTGAGCTGTTGTGTTTCAGAGCTTCGTCCGCCCCCCTCACCCCCCCCCTTACACATCCACGGTTGCGTGTAAAGGCTTGGCCTAGGGGACGTGCTATCAGGCAGCCCCCAAATGCGCCTGGTTGCACGAATTGCAGTGCAGGACCTCAGACTGACTGCGCGTGGTATATGATGTTGCAGGTTGTACTGCCGCGGATGGAGACTGCTCATCAGGACAGACATGTTGCGACGGTTTGCAATGTTGTGACGGGACGACGTGCAGGGCTCAATGTGAGTGTTTGAGAGCATGGGCTTGCACTGGCTTGTTCTGGCAGAACAGTGTTGAGTGACACTGGAATGTGTCTGTTGCCCAGTCTGTGAGGGGGGAAGGGGGTGGGGGGAGCAGCAACATTGACATTTTCGGCGCTTTGTCACCCAGACTGCAGCACAGTGCATGACCACATGGTGGCAGGCCTCATGCCTAGACTGGGCAACCATGACAAGTGCATTCACAACCACATGCTTCTGTGGTTGCTGTGTTCAAGATTCAGCACATGTGCTTAGACCCCACCATATAGTCCCGCCCTGCCCCTTGCAACTTCCACCCTGCCATCAACCCAGTCCGCCCCCCTTATCCCCTCCCCCCATCATCTACATCCACACAATGGCATGTAGATGCCAGCCCAAGGGTGTGTGCTACTAGGCAGCATCTACATGCGCATGGTGCACAAGTTGCATTGCTGGCTGCTACAGGCTGACTGTCCGTGCTATTGTTATCATGCCACTGCAGGTTGTACGGCCGACGAAAACAGCTGTGAAGCCGACTCTGAGTGTTGCTCCGGCAATTGTTGCGGCAGCACGTGCAAGGCTACATGTGAGTGGGCCACACACAGGCTGGCGTCTTGCCGTTGTTGCTAGCACATGTCTGCTTGCACAGCCTCAGAGGCATCAGACCTCAGCATCTGTCCATCGTGTGACGTGTAGCTTGCAGCACAGCTGGCCCCACCACGCTGATCGGGCACAACTGCCCACTGACAAGCGTGCATCGGTTGAAGCTATTGAGAGCGGTCTTGAGCATGTTTGCCTGGTGGGGTGCTCAGTTGCAGCCACACCCACCCACTTGTAGTGGCGCAGAGCACATGTATGTGCGTTGTCATGCCAGATGCTGGGTAGGTTGGTGGCATACAAGACACAAGTTGCATTGCTGGGCGTCTTGACATGACTGATACTACACATCGGCATGTGCTCACACGCAACCTTATGTGCATTGTGATGCCAGCCACCTGCATACTCCCCCATGCTGGCTGGGTAGGTGGCATGCAAGACTTGATGCAAGTTGGCTTGGTGCCAAGTTCGCCCCCCTCACCGCCCCCCCCCCCCCCCCCCTACACATCCACGGTTGCGTGTGGAGGCTTGGCCTACGGGGCGTGCTAGCAAGCAGCCCCCACATGAGCATGGTGCACAGCTTGCACACTGGGGGACCCCTCGAGACTGACTGTGTGTGGTGCGATGCTGTTGCAGGTTGTATTGCTGACGGTGAACCGTGCTTAACTGGGGATACGTGCTGTGGCAGCGACAGTGTGTTGCGACTACTTCCAGGACAATACTGGCAATTGTGTCGATAATGACATTTGTCCGGGGCGTCGCGGAGGTGCAGTGGCGGTACGTCATAGCTAGCGCATGCACCATGTCCGGTGGTTGTCCAACGCATGTTGCCTCCCAACGAAGAGCATGGCATATGTCAGCGAGACAAATGGTTGCCTTCATTTCCCTGAAGTTCATTTCATTCTGCAAACACAATACCTTCTTGTGTGTGCCACATATGGTCATGGGGAGGGAGTAGTGGTGGATGTGGTCCCCCTTCTGCATCAGAGGGACTCCGTATGAAAGGGAGGTGGTGGAGAGTGCACAGGCGACAGCAACAGATGACATATGTGATGCGGGGGGGGGGGGGGGGGGCTCATCATCTGATGATCAGAAATATGTTGCACCCTAGCTGCCAGCAGTTGTGGCACAACACCTGCCCATGAACATGTGTCTTGCAGGCCAGCCAGATATCGCCCCACTCCCCGCTGGGCCACCCCCAGAGAAGAAGCAAGCTGGCACACCCGTCCGCAAGCCAATGAAGAAGCAAGCTGGCACACCCGTCCCCGGCTCACACAAGAAGCAAGCTGGCACATCCGTCCCCGGCCCAGAGAAGAAGCAAGCAGGCACACCCGTCCCCGGCCCAGAGAAGAAGCAAGCTAGCACACCCGTCCCCGGCCCAGAGAAGAAGCAAGCTGGCACACCCGTCCCCGGCCCAGAGAAGAAGCAAGCTGGCACACCCGTCCCCGGCCCAGAGAAGAAGCAAGCAGGTGCCCCCGCCCACAGCCCACACAAGACGCCTTCCGGTGCCCCTCCTCATCATGACAACAAAGAAACAGCTCCCACTGTATAGGTGAGACTGGAAAGGGGCAGGTGTTGCGTGCTTGGTACTCCAGCATCAAACCAACCATGAATGTTGCACATGTAGCTATGAAGCCTCCAGAGCCCTTGCCAGCCATTCAATAATATGACACACGCCCACCCGTTGCAGCCGTGTTACCCTTCTTTACGACAAACTTCGGTGGTTTATGGCTGCTTCATTACTTGCTGTGGGTGAGGTCATGCAACGCACAATGGAACGATGCAAGCATCTTGCAAGAGTGCTGATTCTGCTAGTAATCGAGGAGAGTGTGCGCCAACTCAAACACCGCATGCATAATAGCATCCCTGAGGCAATGTCACATTGTACTTCGGCGTGCGGCGCACGCTCCCACTCGGAAATGGGTTTTGGGTTTAGGGTTTAGACATTTAAACCCTAAACAAGTTGGGTTGGAGCATCCTCATCAGCTTCTGCTCACGACCCTCAGCTTTGTCAATCATGGCTCTAGAGTGAGATCTGGATCTCACTTGTATGTGCTTGTGTACATGTCGCTGTGTTGCTGCTACATAGGTGAAGATGATGGGATCCTACAACAGGAAGTCAACCCCAAGACAGGGTGTGCCACATGTCCCGCCACGGTTTGGAGCCTTCCAACTCCTCGTTGCCCTGCTGCCGATGCCGCGGACTAGGCGGTTGCTGATACATGCGTGACGGGCAAGGCTGACTAGGCAGTGGTTGACTAGGCAGTTGTTGACCTCTATGATGTCATTGTAGACCTCTATTATAGTATTATTGACCTCTGTTATATTATACTGACTAGGCAGTTGTTGCCCTCTGTGTCGTTGGGCGCGCTGTTGTTCAGCTACCACTTGACTTGGGTTGAGCCTCGGCATATGCTATGCATCAGTGCACTAAAAATGTATGCACCCAGATGCGGCAACTATGGTGGGTCTGGGCCAACCCTGTGTGGTGTTGCCTGGGTCAACCCTGTGTAAGTGGTGCAAATACCATGTTGGGGTGCTGGGGATGCAGTCTGCGCCAGCAACTTTCCAGCGCTTGATGGATACTATGTTGGCTGGTATTGAGGGTGCCAAGACGTACATCATGTACGACGACACCTTCGCCTTTTCAGCTGAGCTTGACGCTCAGCTGGAGTCTCTTCGTCGGGTGTTTGAGCGCATTAGGGAGGACAAGCGCACTCTGAACTCCCTGAAGTGCCGCTTTTGTGTGCAGGAAGTGGTTTGTTTGGGGCATATTGTGTCTGCTGAGGGCATCCGGCCTGTGTTTGACAAGCTTGAGACTGTCAAGGCCCTGCCTCTGCCCCAGAATGTCACAAATTTGCGCCGCTTCCTGGGCATGATGGAGCAGTACCGCAAGTACATGATATTATATATATGGTAGGCTGCCGGTGCTGCCCCCTTGCACCTTATGTTGCGCAAGGGCCTGGCTTTTGTGTGGAGTGATGAGGCCCTGACGGCTTTTCAGGAGTTGAAGGATGCTTTGTATGAGGCCCATGTGCTGGCTCTGCCTAACTGCGACCGTGGCTTTATTTATATATAAATTTATTTATTATATATTTTTTTCTGACCACTGACTGGAGTCAGGTGGCTGTTGGGGCTGTACTTTCCCAGGTTGAATCTGTCATTGGCGAGGAGCAATGTTTTTGCAACCCAATGTTTTTGCATCCCGCACCCTCACTGCGGCTGAGCGTAACTATGCAGCCACAGAGGCGGGTGTTTGCCTTGAGATGGGCCACTGAAAGGTTTTTTGTCATTTGCATGGGCGCCGGTTCAAGCTTAGGACCGACCATGCTGCCCTGAAGTGGCTGGATTCTGCGAGCTTCACCAACGCCAAGTTGGAACGGTGGGCGTTGCATCTTCAGGAGTTTGATTTTGAGGTGGAGTACATCAAGGGCTCCACCAACGTTGTGGCGGATTATTTGTCTGGTGAGGTGCTGGGCCTGTGACGCCCGAGGGCTCCGATCAGGTTGAGCATGTGCCTCTTGTGTCTCTTGTTGTGAGTGATCCTGTGTGCCCTGAGCATGCACACAAGCAGGCTGAGTTGCTGTGCCGTGCGCTGTGTGTGGTGAGTCTGGTGGGTTTGATAACCTCGCCATCTGCTCTGGTTGCAACAAGTGCATTCACATGCGCTGTGTTTATGCCGCCCATGTCCAACGTCCTCAGTGGTGAGTGGCTGAGTGTGACGTTCTCTTCTCCACCTTGAGGAAGCTTAGAGATCCTGCCCCTATTTCGCAGTATGCTTTGAATGACCCTTACAGCGATGACCTGTTGGTGTCGTATTTTTGTCTGGTCACGAGGGCTC
Source organism: Desmodesmus armatus (assembly GCA_007449985.2). Taxonomy (NCBI): domain Eukaryota; kingdom Viridiplantae; phylum Chlorophyta; class Chlorophyceae; order Sphaeropleales; family Scenedesmaceae; genus Desmodesmus; species Desmodesmus armatus. The sequence continues at coordinate 26,976 of VIIQ02000210.1, forward strand.
TTCTTGCAAGGCAGGCC